>PVKB01003871.1:124604-171992 GCA_004027205.1 Ctenodactylus gundi | reverse complement strand
CTTTTATCATTCCACATAAATTTTAAGGTTGTTTTTCCTAGTTCAGTGAAGAACTTAGTTGCTATTTTGATGGATACTACATTGAATCTGTATAGTAGCTTTGGGAGTGTGGCCACTTTGACAATATTAGTTCTTCCAACCCAGGAACTTGGGACGTCTTTCTGTTTTCTAAAGTCCTCTTTAATCTCTTTCATTAAGGTTTTGCAGTTTTCTTTCTATAGGTCTTCCACCTCTTTGGTGAAGTTTATTCCTAAGTATTTTTTGCTGCTGTTGCTATTGCGAAGAGGGCTGTTTTCTTTCCCTCTGGATTTGTTACTCGTGCATAGGAATGTTGTTGCTTTGTGGTTACTGACTTTATAACCTGCTGCTTCGCTGAATTTACTTACTAGTTGTAAGAGTCTTTGGGTGGAATTTTTGGAGTCTTCCATGTGTAGTACCATGTCACCTGCAAATGGGGGTGCCTTTATTTACTTCTTCCCTTCCGATGTTATTCCTTTTACTCCTTGCTCTCGCCTGATGGCTCTTGCCAAAATTTCAAGCACAGTGTTGAATAGTGAGGGAGATAGTGGGCAACCCTGTCTTGTTTCTGAATTTAGAGTGAATACTTTCAGTCTTTCTCCATTTAGGATCATATTGGCTGAAGGGCTGTTATAAGTAGCTCGAGTCATGTTGAGGTAGGGTCCACGTTCCTATTTTCTGAAGAGTCTTTATCATAATGGGTGTTAGATTTTGTCAAATGTGTTTTTCTGCATCTGTTGAGATAATCATATCTGTCAATGACTGTGTGTTGAACCATCCCTGCATGTTTGGGATGAAGCCCGCTTGATCATGGTGCATAATCTTCATTATGATTTGCTGCATTCTGTTGGCAAGGATTTTACTGAGTATTTTCACATCAATATTCATTAGGGATGTTATCCTATAGGTTTTTTTGGGGGGAGGAGGTCTTTGTCTGGTTTTGTAATTAGAGTTATCTTTGCTTCAAGAAATGAGTTGGGCAATTTTCCTTCCTTTTCAACTTCTTGAGAAAGTTTGGTTAGCATTGGTACGAAATCTTTCCTAGATTTTTTATAGAATTCTGCTGGGAATCCATCAGCTCCTGGGCTCTTGCTGACTGGAAGTGTTTTTATTACTTCCTCAATTTCATAGGTGGATATTGGCCTGTTCAGATGTTTAATTTCTTCTTCATTCAGTTGTGGTGGTTGATATATGTTTAGGAACTCATCCGTTTCTTTTAGATTCGTAAATTTATTTGAGTATGAATTTTCCAAGTAACCTCTTATTATCCTTTGGATTTCCTTGTTATCTGTTGTAATTTCACTTTTTCATTCCTGATTCTCAAAAGTTTTGCAAGAGTTTTCTCCCCTCCCCACACACACCCAACTTTTTTGTGACTTTAGCAAGGGGTTTATCAATCTTGTATATCTTTTTAAAAAATAACCTTTTTATTTCATTTATTCTTTTATACTTTTTAGTTTCTACTTCATTGATTTCTGTTCTGATCTTTACAATTTCATTTCTTCTGTTATGTTTGGGGTTGACTTGTTCTTATCTTTCTAGTTCCTTGAGTTGTGAGGTTAGATTATTTATTTGGGCTTGTTCAGTTCTTTTTATGTGTGCATTTATGGAAATGAATTTTCCTCTTAACACTGCCTTCATTTTGTCCCAGAAGTTGCGTCATAATGTGCTGCCATTGTCATTCGTCTGTGAACTTTTAACTTCTTCCTTGATTTCTGCTGTAACCCACTGTTTACTTAGAAGAGTGCTAGTCAGTCTTCAACGGTTTGAGCTGTATCTTTTGTTCGTGTTATAGTTGATTTTTAGTTTTATTCCACTATGATCTGACCGGTTACATGGGATTATATCAATTTTCTTGTATCTGTTTAAGTTCGTTTTGTGGACTAGAATGTGGTCGCTTTTGGAGAATACACTATGAGCAGCTGAGAAAAATGTGTATTCTGTTTTTGTTGGATTAAAAATCCTGTATATGTCTTTCGGATCTGTTCTTCTATGATATAGTTCAGATCTGTTACGTCTGTTGATTTTATGTCTAGGTGACCTGTTTTCTTTGGATAGAGACGTGTTAAAGCTGCTCACTATTACGGTGTTGGAGTCTATGTATTTTTTTAAGTCCAGTAACTTCTGTTTTATGTAACTGGATACATCACTGTTCGGGACACGTTTATGATCCTCAGTTCCTCTTGCTGGACTGGTCTCTTTATAAGAATGAAGTGACCTTCTTTGTCCTTTTGGACCAGGTTTGCCTTAAAGTCCACGTTGTCAGCGATGAGTATCCCTTCCCCTGCTTTATTTTCCCCCAGTCGAGAGGAATCTGTAACTCCAGCCTTCAGTTTTGAGTCTGTGTTTATCTCCAGGTTTGAAATGTGTCTCTTGCAATCAACATATGGTTGGATTGCATTTTTTAATCCACTTAGCCCATCTATGTCTTTTGATTGGTGAGCTGAGGCCATTGGCATTTGGGGTGATGATTGCTGTGTGTCTGTCGTAGGTCCTCACTGTCACCCTGTGAGTAGCCAGCTCTTCAGCTCACGACTGTCTAGATGTTCTCTCTGTTAAGGATAAACCTGCCTCTGCGTTCTCTGTTGTCACAGAGCCTTCTCTTGTTGACCATGAGAAAGTCTGAGAAATTCTTTAACAACACTGACAGACTTTTAAGATCCATCGACAAATTTCCAACTTGTCTTCCTTATAACGTTAGAGAGTAAGTCCTATCTCTCCAGTGGGCCTATTCATCAATGACCATCTGAAGAAAGGACCTTTGTGACCATGTGACCACCAGTATGAGGACACAAAGGCACTGTGGTTCCCCCCATACTATCGCTTCTTGAAACCCCGTGTTCGGAGGAAGGGCATGCCATGGCATGAGTTCACTCAAGCAGTCCCATGCATAGTCCTCACATGAAGGGCAAGGGCTTCCTACCAAGGCCTGGGAGAAGCTACCCTGCACAGACCTTCTACCCAGAATCACCCACCATGCCACTCTTCAACTACTATGTGAGACAAACTTTAATATTATTTTAAGTCACTCACTTCGGGATTAAGTTGCTACACAGTAAGAGAAACTAAATGCAGTCATTTCTCCATGTAATGACACTGTCATAGGGACAAACCCCTTCTACCACAGTGGCACAGAAGGCTCTCAGTCACCTACCAATGTAAAAATACAGCACTCACAATTACATACAATACATAATACTCGAAAGCGAGAAACAACCACAGCGCTGGTTTACCTGTTCGCTGATCTCATCATCACCTGACAGTGTACTTACGTCCCCCACAAGCTCATCTGCTGTGTACCTCGCTGCACAACTGTGGTCTCTCTCCTCTCACATGTGCTGAGCCTCTGACAGCATCAGAAGCCACGCTAGGTGCCTGACCTACGCCTTCAAAGCTAGTGCCAGCAAATAATGGCAAAACCACCTAACAGTATGTTCCTCTGAACGTGCCCCATCACCAAGGAACATGTGCCATTCTAGAGAGAAGCCAAGGGGGTGACGTCTACAGAGAGATGATCGTAAAAAAATCAGATCACAAACACAAGCCTGTGTTTGGAGCGATAACACGTTCTAGACGGTAGCGGAACGGAAACCAGACAGGGCCCCTGAGCAAGGCAGGAAGGGCTACCAGGAACTGCGGCGGGACCACGCAGCTCCGGCCTCTCGCCTCCTGCTCCCAGGCAACACTGACGAGAGGGGGGCGGCTAGCTTGCCCCAGGAGGCAAGGGGCAGCCCGGATCCCCAGCACTCCGTAGCCCAGAAACAAGGCGCAGCGGCACCCCGCCCCTCGGGAAGGCAGGAGCCACCTCCAGCGAGAGCCCTCCTGGCGAGGGAGTGACAGCCCCTGAACAGCGCGCGGGGAGACGCACCCGAGTCGGGCCGTCGCTGGAGACGACAAGGAGCAAAGAAGAACTCGCTGTGGACACTCGGCCAGACAAATGCTGCAAAAATAAAATAAAATCAGAAAGCGGCGTCCCCGTGGCAAATGACGCCACCTGAGGGCACCATGCGAAGGTAGGAGAGAAGCAGGGGGCTACGCAGAAAGCAGGTGACGGGGGGACGGGAAGAAACCCACGCGGAAGGGACGGGGCAGCTGTCCCGAGCGCAGGGCCGGGCCGGTCCAGGGGCACTCGGGCGGCCCTCGGCGGAGGGCAAAGCCGAAGGCGGCAAGGCGACAGCGCGCTCGGGGCGGACACCGCCCCGGGAACCTGGCACCGTCTCCTGCCTCTTGGCCACGGCAGAAATTTCGGACACTCGCGGCTTTCCGCTGTCCTCCCAGGCCGACGACCTCTCGTGCCCTCTCTGGGCCTCTCCCCCTACTCCTAGGCTCCTTCCACTCGCTCTGTACCTCCGAGTCCGTCCCCGAGCTCCCGACTCTCCAAAGGCCAGTCGTCCCGGGAACCGAGGACCCCACTTCTCCCGGCGTCCGGTCTCCCCACGGGAAAACACCCTCTGCCGAGGCAGACCTGGCAGGGACACTCTCACTAACCGTCGACCGGCATCAGGAGAAAACCTCAACTTAGGACCTTACAAACGCAGGTCCCCTTCCATGTCACCCACTAGGAATACGTCAGCGCTCCTGAAACTGTCCCTGGTGGCTCTCCCAGCGCCGAGGACCGCAGGCCCTAACCTCTGCGGACTCTTTCTCCACCCACTCTCTCCTCCCAGGGGACCGAACGGCGTCTCTTCCTGTCCCTTGCGGATCTCCCCAGCGTATGCGCCTGCCTTCTCTCCCCGTGCCGGCTCCTAGCGTGCCACACAGACCCCAGCGAGGAGCCACAGGAGGAGGCAGGTAGGAAAAGCAGACACACGGGCAGGAGGAGGGCCTCACCAGACAACTGAGTGTCTAAAGGAGTGTAAAACAACACAGGCCCAACGGGAAACGCCGACAGAGGCGGTTCTGGATGGATTCTATGAAACAGAATCTTGGGTCTGTATGAAGAAATTTCTGACGACCACTAAAGAAAATGAATTTGTAATTTAAAACCCTCCAACCAGGAAAATTAAAAGTCTGGATTTCTATAACAGAAAAATTCTAAAACAGAACAGCAGTTCTACACAAGCTTTTCTTAAAAACAGAAAAGGAGGAAACACTTCCTAACTCACTTTGTGAAGTCAAAACTACTTTGACAGCAGAACTACATGAGCCGTTTCAAGGAAAGACAGCCGCAGGACAAAATCCCTCATGAATATAAATGCAAAAATCCCCAGCAAAATCCCTTTTATGTAACACATCATAACCAAATAGGATTTAACTCAGTAATGTTAATTTCACAATCAAAAAATATCACAACTTAACATTTTATAGATTAAAATGTTTTAAATTACACATTATTTCAGCAAGCATCTGACAAAATAAAGCATCTGGCAAATTTGTACATAAAGCATTTGACAAAATTCAACAAGCATTCATAATAAAAATTCTCAGCAAACGTCCTAGCCTGACAAAAGGAGTCTATGAAAAAATTACAGCTATCACAATACTTAAATTTTTTTAAAAAATGATTTTTCCCAAAGTCCAGAAATAAAGCAAGGATGCCCAGTCTCTTTGGCTCTAATCAGCGTCATACCGGTCTCCCAGTAAGTACCATGTAGGAAGCATCAGAAGAGAAATCAGACAGCACGTGGATTACAATGTGGAAAAAAATGTGGGACCAATATGTTTTAAAAGGCTATAAGACACAAGGTCAGCGTACAAAAACTAGTTGATATATATGTAAATCCAAAATGAAATTAGGAAATAAATTACCTTTACTGTAGCATAGAAAGGCACAAAATACCTAGAGTAAGTTTTACACACCTGTAGGACTAGTACTGTGAAATCCACAAGACATCATTGAAAGGACCACAAAAGAGCTAAAGAAATGTAAAGCCATTTCACGGTCTTGGCTAGAAAGACTTCATATCACCAACATGGAACTACTCCCTAAATTGATCTATAGCACCAAGGCAATCAAATCATTAGCAAATTTGCCCTTGCTTACAGAAAAGCAAGATGATGATCCTAACAGTCACATGGAGTAACAAAGGAACCAGAATATTTAAATTAACCTTGCAAGAGAAGAACAAACTAGGAAGACTCACCCTTGCCAATCCCAAAGCCCAGCGCCCGCCTCCAGAGACTGGAGAGACGCAGAGTGCACAAGTGACCCACAAGTGACCCAACGGATCGAAATAAATACACACAGCTAGGGCCGCCTGATGTTTTTTTTTTTCTTTCTTTCTTTCTTTTTTCTTTTTTTTTGCTGAGCTGCAAAAGACTTTCCAACAGATAGTGTTACAACAAGTGACTGTCCTGTGCCAAGGATTACCTCTGGACTCCCGCTTCACACCATATGCAAGCGCTAACGAAAAATGGGTACGCATTCTAAATGCAAGGGCTCCAAAAAAAAGAGCTCCAACGACAACACTCTTAGGCGGAGCCACGTATTAATCACCATGACCTGCAATTAGACAAAAGTTTCTTATATATGGCCGTTAGCACAAGCGATCAAAAATAAAATAGATTAACTTGACATCAAAACCAAAAGTTTTTGTATGTCAAATGACACTACAGACAAGCACACCCACTGAAAGAAAGTTTACGCCAATCTTATTTCTGATAAATGTGTAATACTCAGAATGTACGCAGTATGGTTGAAAATACACTCAATGTTTAGATTTAGAAGTTGTAATGACAAACGAGAAGTCTTTCTGTCTGGCTGAGGGGCGGGGCGCGGCTCAGTGGTTGAAGTGCTCGCCTAGCGTGTGCCAGGGAGGCCCCGGCTTTGATTACTCAGCACCACATAAGAATTAGCCAGGTATGGTGGCAACTCACTCGTAATCCGAACACTCGTGAGGCTAAGGCAGGAGGACTGATACATGATTTCTAGCAGAACACACAGGAGATAACCTCTGGGGCCCTGGGAAGCCAGGTGACAATCTCCATGACTTCAGGGAGCTACCACGTTCCTCAGAGCCGGGCGTGGTGGCGCACACCTTTAATGCCAGCACTCGGGGGGCTGAGACAGGAGGACTGTGGTGAGTCCGAGGCCAGCCTGGGCTCCGGAGCAAGACCCTGTCTCAAAAAAAGAGAAAATTCCCGGAATAAGGCACAACAAACACAAACCACAAAAGAAAAAACTTGGCAAATTTTACTATCTCAAGATTAAGGGCTTCTGGTTTTCTTTTTCCTTTTCCTTTTAAAAAAATTAAGAATTATATATCAAAGCCACATTTTGGGAGAAAATATTTGGAAAACTCATATCTGATAAATTACTGGTATCAGAGTTTATAGGAAGACTCAAAACTCAAAGATAAAACAAACTACAGAAATTTTAATGAGCAAGATACCTGAGTAGACACTTCACTAAAATGTACATACAGATGGCCAATAAGCATAGGAAAAAAATATTTCACATCATTCATCATTATAAAATACAAATTAAAACCATAATGAGATACCACTGCACACCCACCCAAAGGATATATAATTCTTTTAAATTGACAGCCTCAGCTGCTGACCGTCTCCCCAGCAGCAGGAACTCCCAGGCACACTGCAGTACTCCCAGAAACAAGCCAGGCTCCCTTACACAGGTCTAGAAGAGCCAGCCCGAGGCACTCACCCATCCACGTAAGGCCTGTACAAGAAAGGTTACATGACATTAATAATATATGAATTGCAGATCTCCAGGTTTCTGTCAACTGGTGCAAGGACACACAACCTGTGGTATATTCATTAAACACTGCTCAACACCACCGGGATACATTTCAAAAGCACAAGAAGTTAGTGGAAAAAACCAGCTTCAGAAACTAAATACTGTACGACTCCATCCATGAAAGCTTCCGAGACAGGCAAACCAACGCTACAGTAAATAATAACCACTATCAGGCTGGGGGGAAGCAGGGAGGGGCAGAGGGGATTCGGCAGGATAAAAATATCCTGCATCGCCAAATCGACAGCTAACATCAGCATTTTGTCAAAATTTTAAAAACTATACTCTTAGAGTAAATCTTATACTACATAAATTCTACCTCAATAAACAATTTAAAATCAAGTTAAAATAATAAGATAAATCAACATAATGAAATCTGCATGTAAACACATAGTGGCAAACATGGAACACACCAAAGATATATATATATATATGTAGAAGCCCTTAAAAGTGATATTATGGTTGGAATCTGGAATGTCCCCCAAAAGCCTCCAGTGTGGCAGGTAATTCAAGCAAGGGGTTGATCCAGGAATTTCCGGTGCTGCAAGAGGTGGGGCCTGGTCAGAAGGGGCAGTAGCCAGGACGTAACCGGGACAGATAGGTGCTGGCCCTGCTCTTCCTAGCTCTCTGCCCTGATGTGAAGCTTCTCTTCAGCTGCGCCGACACCACGCCCTTCCACCACTGAATGAACTTAGACCTTCTGAGTCTGTGAGCTAAAACACATCTCTCTTCTCATAAATCGTGATGTCAGGTACTGTGTCTTAGCAATGAAAAAGTAACTAATACCAGTGAATATTTTTTTAATCCTTGAAATAAGCATCATTTAGACTGAAAGCCAGCTTTGCAAGAACAATGGAAACCAAAAGTAATACAATAAATAGAAAGTACAATAAAAATTTTTGCGACACTCCAGGAACTTAGCACAGAGAAAATCTATATTAAGAACCAACTAACGTAGCCCATGGCCTAGGCCTGTAATCCCAGCACTCAGGGAGGCCGAGATAAGAAGATCACAAGTTCAAACCCAGCCTGGGAAACTTAGCCACTTTAAAGACCTTGTCAGAAAAATCAAAACTATAAATGGGCTGAGGATTTAGCTTAGTGCGAAGGATCTGAGCCCAATCCTCATTATCACAAAAACTAGAGTAATTACATCAATTTCAAAACATTTCTATTTTACTGCTTTTAGACGGGCCTAGGGACCACTGTTTTTCTCTGCTATTGTGTGTTAGCTCCCGACCCAAGGACCAGCAGGCCACACTGGTAACAGCCACTGCAGTCTTCACGTCCTTGTGCGAAGACGCATGCGTCCTGAGTCAGGTAAAGCCCAGGAAAAGTTTGAGCTGTACGAAGAAGAAGTATTTTTTAAAGGCTGCTGAAAACCTGAGACAAGTCTGGTGACCTCAAGCAGAAATCCCAGTAGACCCTGGTGGGTTCATGGGCCAATCTTCAGCAGCCACAGAAGAGAACGGCTCATAAAACCAAAAAGATTCGACGGGCGAGGATGGAACTAGTCAAGACCTTACATATCCACAACACAGTGAACAGTTTTCTTGGTTATTCAGCATTGCTTCCTGGGGTACCTAAATGATCACATGATACCCATTTTTGTTATGACAGCACAGTACATACATTTAACAAACATATATTATTGCTCCTGAACTCAGAAACAAAGCCTTTTCTACAGAATGACACATCATGGGCCAATCTTTTTCATTAAATTTGTCTTAATTTCGGAAAGCAATCTGGGCAAGCAATTTCAAAATAATCCAATAAAATACACCTTGAGCATTAAAAAGAAAATGAAAAAGAAAAGTTATTGATTAAAAAGAATTCTGTGCCAGTGCCTGGCCACGGCATTTTTGAGAAGCGGCAGTCCCTGAGGCCCGAGAGGTAGGCAAGAGCGGGGAGCAGCAGGACTGAAGCAATCCGAGCCACCAGAGATCTGAGGGTCTGAGGGGTCCCGCTCGCATGAGCGCCAGAGCAGAAAGAAACAAGTCCAGCAGAGGTGGGGCACCTGGAGTCGGGAGCGGGACAGCAGGACTCGTGTCCCTCGCTGGCACGGGTAAATTATACACACGTGCAAGAGAAAGGCAGAAATAAGAGAAACCAAAATTATATAGTGAAAGAGAACATTAAATAAATTTAAAAATTGTCAATCAAAAGACAGGAAGAAGAGTGGAAAAATATGAATAAATTGAACTAAATGGCCCAAAATGAGATTGTCGGAAAGAGTTCAAATTATAATTAAAATAAAAGTAAACTGAAAGTTCTACCTTTTTTTTGAGACAGGGTCTCACTCTGCAGCCCAGGCGGGTCCTGAACTCACTGTGGAGCCCAGGCTGGCCTTGGACTCACGGCAATCCTCCTGCCTCAGCCTCCTGAGTGCTGGATGACAGGCCTGTGCCACCACGCCCGGCTTATGTGGTGCCGGGGAACTGAGCTCGGGCACTCAGCGCTTGCAAGCACTTTGACCACTGAGCCTTCCTCCAGCCTGAACGTAAGACAAAGACTGTCAAAGAAGATAAAACACAGCTCCGTTACATGGCATCTTAAGTCATACCTCAAAGGTGGGCATGGCGGTATGCCGTATAACCCAGTACTTTGGCAGGCTGAGGCAGGAGGACCACAAGTTCTAGCCCAGCCTGGGCGCCTTAGCAAGACCATGTCTCAAAATTTAAAAGAGACTTTCAGGTAAGATGGCAGCCCAATAATAGGTCTGTTCAAAGTCTCCTCGTGGATCTACTAAAAATTAAAAGAAAAGAAAAGAAAAGAAAAAGACTGGGGACGTAGCTCATTGTGAAGGCCCTGGACTCAGTACGAAAATAAAACAATAGGCCTGGACCCGCCCAGACCCGCTGACCAGCCTGGAAGCCATCCCAGGCTTAGGTCCTTCCCGAGCAGTGCCAGAAGTTCTCAGGCCCTGACACTCACCTCTGCTGACCCACCAGAAGCCACCCCAGGCCTAGGTATGACTCATGCCATGTCAGACATGCCAGGAGTCCTTCCCAGGCCCAAGATCCTCATGTGGACCCTCACAGTCTGCCACTGACCCACCCGGAACCGTTCCAGGTCTAGGCCTGTCCCAAGCCATACCAGATACTTCCAGAGTCCTTCCCAGGCCCTGATCTCTGCGGACCTGCTATTCGGAAGCCATCCTAGGCCATCCTGGGCTGCACCTGACACTCCTGCAGTCTTTTCCATGTCCTGGACACTCATGTACCTCCGTGGAGTCACATACTAGGAAGACACCCCAGGCCTAGACCCACCCAGAGGCTGTCCCAGGCCCAGATCTATTGGGCGCCATGCTGGATGCCAGCCTGAAGCCCTACTGAGCCCTCCCATCCAGCAGCTGCCAGCACCAGCTAGAAACAACACACGGACAAAGAGGAGACCCCCAGGATCAGTAGCTGATTAGAACTTACCAGACTGCAAGACCCAGCACCTTAAAACGTTTACATCCAAATCATACAAGGGGATGACTTTTTTTTATTTTGATATTCTGTGATTTGGCTTGTGTTCTGTTGGGTTTTGGTGTTGTAATCACTATTTTGTTCTTGCATTTCTTTATCCTTTTTGGTTTAGGTTTTTACTTTTCCTGAAATTGACCAAGTTTACTTACTTTTTTCTTCCCTACTTCTTTGTGTACCCCTTTCTTTTTTATTTTTTTCTCTTCCTCGCGTCCCCTTTGCGCCCCTTTCTTTTCACCTCCTTCTGTCTCCTTATTTGACAGTGTCTGAACCCCCTCCTGATTAACTATCTAAGCACAGTGTCATGAATAGTTCTACGGATCTGGAAGCGACACCCCTCCCTTGCTCAGTCCCCCGACTCGTCCGCGTCTCACTTACAGTGCCCTTGTTCTCGTTGTCTGTCTGCTCTCTGGCTGGAGAAGGGGCAGACAGTCACTCGCCATCACGGGACTACTCTTCCGCTTTCTGTGGTGTGCCTAAAGCTCTGTTACTGTCTGCTTGTACTACCAATTCCAGGAATACACTTTAATAAGTCAATAACAGGCTAAGGTTGATACACAGTGAGGTAACAGTGCACCTATTAGTGGTATCCATAGAGTGGTTATAGTGTTAACTTAGCTACTAGGATCTGCCAGTGAGCTGTTAATACTGGATAGCACTGTAATGGTAAACCTTTATTCAAAGGTTGGATGTGAATATTGCTAAAGACCTCCATGTCCAAGGTACATTAACAAACGTTCTGGATATGGGCCATATATAGTTCTGTGTTCTGTTTCTCCTTCTCCTTCTCCTTCTTGAGACAGGGTCTCGCTCTGTGGCCCAGGCTGGTCCTGAACTCACTATGGATCCCAGGCTGGCCTTGGACTCAGGGCAGTCCTCCCATCTCAGCCTCCCGAGTGCTGGGATTACAGGCGTGCGCCACCACGCCCAGCGTATGTGGTGCCGGGGGATTGAACTAGGGTGCTCGTGCTTGCTGGCAAGCACTTTAACCGCTGAACCATTCCTCCAGCCCACTCTGTCTCTTCTGCACCAAAGAGTGGAGGAGATTAAGGTCTCAACAAAAGTGTGAACATTGAGAATACCTTCAAAATTAATGGCTAAATAAATTGAAAAGAGTTACAAATTCTAAAATTGGAACAAACTCCAGATAAGACTTAAGGCAAATCAAATAATAATCCAAATTCCAATCCATCATCTCTGGGATAGAGCGAGTCCATCAACAATACCTGAGCTTCAGCTCACTGCGACAGGATAATGGGGAAACAAGTCACTGACAAAACAGCCTGCCACTCCAGAAACTGAAACCAGGGATCTTGGAATAGCAAAACCAGCAAATAGCTAAGGCAATAAAGATGGCAATGTCTGGGCACAGAAGCTCACACAGAACATAAAAGAGACATACGGAGAGCTCAAAACAGACATACAAGGAGTAAAAAACACACTGACAAGAAGTTCAAGGAGTTCCGGTCAAGATGGTGGCAGAGTAGGAGCCCTAGGACAGCTAATCCTAAAGAAATTAGAAAGTACAAGTGAAAGCTATAACACATAACGAAATGAGTGCAGGTGAAAATAAAGCTGCTGGGTCACAGGCTGGAGAAGCTCCACGTGGGGCCCTCTCGGCCACTCACACAGCATTTGAGGCCAGGCCGGTGGCCAGCAGCCGCGTGACAGAGGCTCCGCCCATCATGCCCAGAGAGGAGAGGGGTGGGTGGTCAGAGGTCTACGGTTTGCACAAAGCCGCAGAGGTGAGCAGACTGCAGAGCCCAACCAGGGTAACCCAGGTAAGAGCCTAACAGCGGACCACCAAGAGCCCTGTGAGCAGGTGGCAAAAGGCAGGAACAGTGCCGGGGAGGGAGCTGAGACCGTGAGGGGAGCTCGGGGAGCAGCGCACGCGCAACTGTGCCCCGAGGAGTGTGCCAGAATTGGGAGAGGAGCACACCGGGACCAGGAGAGGAGCACTGGAGAAGCACCCCAACTGTGCCCTGCCCGCCCTGACGGCGAGAGGAGTCTTGGGAGGAAGAGATCTGTGGGACGATTAAACCAAGCAGCAGCGTCTGAAACCGGCTCCACACAAACTCACAGGGAAGTAACTGATTATTTTTCTCTTAGTTTTTCTTTTTTTTTTTTTTTTTGGGGGGGGGTGTTTTGTTTTGTTCTGGGGTTTTTTTGCTCAGTGTGCTTGGTGGTTTCACGTTATAGGATTACGTGCTGCCAGGTGATAACACTGTGCTTGGCTTTCCTTTTATTGATTTGGTGTCATTTTTATCTTTTGTTTTTTCCTCTCCTCTCTTCCGTCTTGCCTTATACTATAGTCCTTTTATTTTTTTAATGCGCCTCCTGAACAACTTCCCTGACTTTAGATGTACCTTCATACTAGTTTTTCTCTTTTCCATTTTTTTCCTTCTCTTCACCTCCTTCCTCTGTCCCTTCTACCCCTGCAACTACCCTGAGTCTCAGTATTATTACTCACAGGGCTTTTCTCTCTGTCAACTCCTGGCTGGGGCAGGAACATCTCCAGGCTTTTCTCTATCATACGAACACTCACCTACTCTCTATGCCCTACCTAAACCTACTCATAATCCTAATCTGCCCCCTCCCCACTCTGCTCCTCGAATTTTTGAACTGATAAGTATTAATAATTCTCAACCATACAAAAAGACAACAGAAACATACTATCTGTATACTATTTGGCTAGAGCACGTCAGTAACACAGTTCTGTGTATGTATTTCTACCAATGAGATGGTGACACCATGAACAGATTCCTTTGATAGGTCATCACAATTGCACATAGAAACCACCTTGAGTTTGGATCATGATTAGTAAGCTAAGTGGGTACTGGGTGTAGATATTAACACGTGCTTAGCATAAATACATAACTAGTAGGTAACCAAAATAAATAAAAGTAATATAGTGGGTGGACCTAAAACAATAGAGAAGAACATTATTATTTTAGTGTCTGTGTTATATCACCAATACTAATAGCGCAATTAAGTCAGTCAACTCTAGGTTTAATTGGATGTATGGTGGCTGTATATGGCATCCATTACTGTTGTGAGGTGAACGTATACAATGTTACTACATTCTGCTAATCAGCTGTTAATATCAGACAGTACCGTCAGGGGAAACCTTTATTCAAAGTGTAGACGCGGACATTATTAATCAGCTTCATATTCAAGATGCGTTAACAAACTCTGTCGATGGACCACATGTCCTCTGAACACTGTGTCTTCTTCACAAAAGAGTGAGTCAGGTCCCGACAGAAGACTGGACATTGAGAACACCTTCAAAATTCATAGCTAAATACAGCTGACACAGTCATATAGAGTTCTAAAATCTGAGCAAATTCAAGGTAACACTTAAAACAGAAAGAATCTAATTCAAAAATCTCTGGAAAAGAAACAGAGGCCATCAACACCACCAGAGTCACAGCTCACGGTAGCAGAACCATGAGAAAACGTGGCAATAGTTCACCTACAGAAAGACCGGATACCTCAAAACACAGTATCAGGGATCTTGAAAGGAGCAGGACCCAAGGATGAAAACGGCAATACAGAAGTCAATTTCTGGGCCCGGAAACTCATAATTGAAACAGGAAATGAAAGAGTTTCGATGGGACACTGCCACACTACCATCAAGCACTGAGCAGAAATTAGAGGAAAATAAAGAAGAAACAGACAGACAGACAATGAAGGCAAAAAGCAAAGCCGGGAAGGGGTTAGCAGAGAATGCAAATAATGAAATCTGAGTTAGGAACATCACATAACAGAGATACATCTATACCCATGTTCGCAGCAGCACAACTAACCACAGCTAAAGTGTACAAGACACAAAATACCCATCAACAGACCAGCGGGTGCATAAACTGTGGGACACGTACACAATGGAGTACCATAAACTGTGGTGTCTGTACACAATGGAGTACTACTTGTCTATAAAGACACAGACTTGAGGCTTTTGTAGGTAAACGGATGCAATTTGAGACCATCATGCTTAGTGAAGTGAGTTAGATGCAGAAAGTTAAATAGCAAATGGTTCCTCTACTATGAGAAAACTAGACCACAATCATCTCATAGAACTAACTGGGGGAATAATGGAAACTAGTGGAGGGTTAAAAGGGAAGAAGGGAAGGATTCGTAATTTTGCTGCAATATTTATGTGCACAAAATACTCGAGATCAGTGTAAACATTACGTCTTGCATATGTACATAAAACGGGAGGAAAAATAAAACATGAAAACAAAACAAAATTCAGATACAGTGGTGTTGTCAGCAATGAGATGAAATAATATATATAAACAGATAGACAGATAGATACTAAACTATGTAAGTGCCAACATAAACTATGAGTGACTTCCTCTTTAAACTGAGTACAGGAAAAGGTTTCCTAACTATGTACTCGTCATTCAGGTGAAAATCAAACACTTCAGAATAGATGGCAGGTCCAGCTATAAGGCAAAGGCCCCTGACCACAGCTGGCGAGCAAGCAACACCGCAACCGCGGGGAAAGGGGCTCGGAGGCACCCGGCGCACACACACTCACGGTGCCATGAAACATCACTTCACCTGTAGAATTTTTCAGAAGACACAGAAACAGCGAAACACAAATGCACAAGGTCATCTGTCTCAAGCACGTCTAGGCCTATCAACTGCCGTCTCCTGCGACAGGTGCTGGCATCATGGCACACAGCAGCGAAGCAGCCACAGACAGCAGGGGGGAGAGGGGAGGGTGGCAGTGACGGCCAGTGGGGACTTCCGGAAGTTTCAGGAAGAACTGAGTACCCAGCACAGACACGAGTGCTTGCATGGCACTGAGTGCAATTAAAGCCACTGATTCCACACTTGGGAAGGGCTGAACTAACAAACATTCAACACATGGTATAATAAGACAGTAATTTTAAAGAGAGCATCTGTAGCAAGATATGTCACATATATTTTATGTGAGAAAAACAGAGAAAGCTTTTTCAAAAACATACATACATCTGCTTATTTTTACCAAAAGGAACACAGGAAGAATAATTAACATTTTTTTCAAAATGTGCTTGCCTACAGTGGGGTGCTGGTGTTCGACGTTTGGCAAACGGGGCTCAGGTGGGAGGGAGGGCTGGCGCTGCTGTGCTCACCAGCGTCTTTCCGCACTCACGGCTCCCCAGCTGGCACACTACCACATGACGTCACTGGGCTGGGGAGGGAGGGGCCGAGGGCTCCTGGGAGCTGGGGAGAGACAGCCTTAGGCTTGCCGAGGACAGTGGGAAAGAAGGGGCATTACAGGATCGGGCACGTGTCTATGCACCGCACACACTCACGTAAGGGCGCCTACCAGCTCAGACCACTGCCGACATCACAAGACATCCAACGGGGGAAGATACACCCACCACCCAGACCTTGGGCTCTAGCGTCGCTTCCACACTCCAGAGAACCACAGCGCTGTAAAGAAATGGCTGGTTTCAGGGCAGGGGAGATCAGGTACACGCTGAGCCTTAAACATCGCAAAGGAAATTTTTTTTAAAAGTAAAAATATAATAATAAAATGAAAAACAAGGAGAGAGTGGGGAGAGGAAAAGGTTGGCTGGAGAAAAAGGAGAGACCAGGAAGCAGGTTTCCCAGGTCCTGGGGCCAGCCGGACAGGCCCCCATTCACCAAATCTGAGCATCTAAGCATCTTTAAAACCACTAGGGGCCGTGACGAAAACTATAGTAGGCCGGGGTGAACTTAAAGCTTGCAATGTGTGGGCTGGGGACGCAGATTAGCGTAGAATAGTTGCCTAGCATGTGCCAAGGCCCTGGATTCGATCACCAGTACCAGAAAATAACAGGAGTCCATGGAACGCACCAGCTAATTAACAGGCACAACAGGGAAGAAGGTGGCAATGCCCGACGGACCTCAGGGGACAGCGCACTGGAGCTGGGCGATCAGCACACGCCACCATCAAGCAAAGAACGGGAGAGGACACGAGGCCCGGGGGTCTTCATGGGGAACAGGGCGAAGACAGGACCTCGTTATCCTAAGGGCCAGGCAGTGGACAACGAGGAAACCACTGGCGGGGACGCAGCTCCACGTCCCCAAGGACAGGTAGCGGGGTGGCCCAGGCCCTGACACGGGGCTCTGAGGATGGCACAATCCACACGGCAGCACCTAGCCAAGAACAAGTGACTGCAACCAGGTCATGGCAAAGAACTGCACGGCCCAAAAATGAGGGACGGGGCTCTCCCAAGTGTCGATGCCACGAAAGCGCAGGGATGTGGAAAGCACTCCAGACTCACAGACTCCAGCCAAATGCCACCACAGCACAGCCCTGAGCCCAGATCAGCGCGGAGACCAGGCTGAGCCCACCGGGCACCCGTGACAGATCAGTTTGCATCTGGCCTGTGTGTGACTGTGTGGGAGCAGCCTAGCTCTTTGCCACATGCTGACACCCCTCTCCCAGCACCCTCTGACCGCGGGTAAGCTGCATCCTTGCACGTTAGGCTTCTTAGCTTCTCTTTCTGCTAACTCCTTTTTCAGGCTTTCAACACAGTCCAGTAGCTCCTGCTCAAAAACCAACCAACCAAACAAAACCTCCCCTCTAGATTCCAAGTCTTCAGAGTCCTCAGGCTTTAGCCGCCTGCAGCACGCCTCAGGCTAACACCACACCAGAGGGCGCTGTTGAGGCTGCACGTACCCCCTCCTCCCCCGGCCTGCAGGACAGGCGTGCCAGGGACAGGGGGCACTGACCTGGGCGCTCTCACAGAAAGAGATGAAAACAGGAGATGGCTCGCTCTCCAGGCCGACCAGGCTCCTGCCGGAGTGCTCTCTCCAAGGCTGCCGCTCACCGGTTACTCCAAGGGCGTGGAGAAAAGGGCTGGCTCTGCACCCCCAGGACCAGCTGGCACAGCCCTGTGGGCCTGGCCAGGGCCCAGGCTCTGTGAGTGGAGGGGCTGAGAGCCGTCTCCCCACAGTTTGTGAAGCAGAAGCTGGGGGACAGCAGGTCAAATCAAGGATGTGTACTCAGGGACGGCAAGCCAAGCGGCAGGTGAGTGTCCCCAGTAGGGCGAGAGAGCCCGGGCCCCGGGAATAGGCCTCCACCGCCGGACGGTGGCACTGAAACGCAGCGTCTCTCCTGAGCCCTTCACTCCACAAGCAAGAGGGACAGGACACAATCACTCACGGGCAGTACAGCAGGGAATAACCCTATACGAAGGCCTGAGGCAGAGAACACCGTGAGTCAAGTGCCACACACTTGACCAAGGAAGAGAGGCAGCCTGCCTGCAACAGCGAGCACCCTTCCTGACCAGGCCACCCGTCCCTGAGGGGAGCTTGCCAGCAGATACTCCCCCACACTGGGTCGGGACGGTCACACTGAGGCGGGCACGGTGGACGGTGCACTCACAGAAGGAGATGCTTGCCTCCACGTGCCCTGGGGGTGACCTGTCCTCTACCTCCACGCCATCCATCCACAACAGGGTCAGGACCATTCTCCAGGTCTGCCACTGTCTCCACATGCGGGGCTGCCAGACGGGCTGGCAGCGCACAGCAAAGGCAGGGGTGAGTCATCATGAGAAAACAACCAGCTCCCTGTCTGTGTCGGCTGCAATCTGACCTAGACCTCAGGGAGGCAGCACTGTCCAAAATCCCCAGCAGGGGGGAGGCAGAGGAGGTGGGGGGGGGGGGCCAGGAAGAATGTTGCTCAACCAGCAAGGACAAAACACCAGGAAGAACAAAGGTAGAAACTGGTGCCCACCTGCAGCCAGGCCCGCTGCGGATCCCTGTGAGAGGAAGGGCATGACGTGCATGGGACCGCAGGATTCCTGCAGCTCTGAGGAGCTGCCGCGGGGAAGTCGGCGTGTTGCCGGGACACACAGCCTGTGGCCATCTGCCCTCTCCCTGCTCTCCAAGAGACACGCGGCAGCTCCCTGAGAAGCCTCCCCATCCTAGTCTTCAGTGGTCTTCCCGGGGCTGGCGCCTGGGTTCCCACTTGGAAGCGGTGCCCACCCACTCCCACAGGCCCTGGCATCCTGGCTGGCAGGGTGCAGGCCGACAGTGCCCAATGTCCAAGGGTGCTGGGCTGCTGCTGGTGAGGCTCTCAGAGGCACGGGAGAGCCAGCACCGCATCTAACACAATCGGGCACTCTCTACTCTGGGGCCGGCAGCTCCCTCGGGGACAAGCCTGTCTCTTGGCATAGACATCAACAGTGGCACGCTGACGGCACATCTCCCTTTCAAGAAAGAGGCACTTCCTGATTCTCTAGCTGAATGGGGGCATTCTTCGGTCCCCCTGTCTCACTGCATAGCCTCACAAGCCCACAGCCTCACCTGGGGAAGTCTCCACAGACCCCCGTGCCTTCCACCATGACAGCTGAACTCTGCCTGAGCTCATAGGGCCCAAGCTCCCGCACAGGGAGTGACCACAGCACGTGCTGTCCACGGCTGCACCCCCAATGTGGTGTCTTCTGCACACCACCTTTCTCTCTCCCACATACCATGCACCAGTGCTGCCCTCAGATAAGAAATGGAGACCACACACCGGGGTTGGCAGGCATCTGGAGTCTGGGCAGAAGGGCTCACAGAGCCAGGACCCCACCCTGGAACTACGACAGAAAAGACGCAGGCGTGGCTTTATCGGAGCCAGCAGCTCCAGGGAGCTCTCTGTTTCAGCAGCTTAACCTTCCCTCCTACACCCTCGGGGGTTCAAATCCACCCCCAGGATCACGAAGTCCCTCCACCAAAGACCTTGGCTTGCTCCCCACAAACTCCAGATGGCATATCTGCCTGTGTTACTTCCACCTCCCAGGCGGCCTCACGCCCACCCCTTTTCCTTCTGAGGATCTCTGGCTTGCTCGCAATGGATCTCCCTCTTCAGTCCCCAAGCCCCGTGACCTCCTGCCCTGGCCAAGCTCTCCTCGCCACTCCCTAGAGAAAAAGCACAACCCCAAAGGCTTCTCCTGTGCCCTGTGCCAGCCCTGACCACCTTGTCTGAATGCCAGCTGTAGAAGAAGCAACCTCACAGCAAGACAAGAGTTGTCTCAGTGGGAGGAAGTGCTCAGCAAAGGTTTGGCTTTAGTAGCTTTAGAATTAGGAAGACAGCAGGCCGGTGCACATCAGCAGCATTAAGACACCCCAGGTGTCCTGGGAGAAAGAGGAGGCCTGGATGCAGTAGCCGGAAAATGGGTGAGAAAGCAGCCAAACACCAGAAAAGTAACCAGATAACAGCGTATGTTAAAATGAGAAATTCTGAGGCCATGAGCAAAATTATGGAATGACCAATATAGCAGAAAATTATTTTTGGAGAAAAATTAAAATGAAGATATTTGCAAATGGAACTATAAAGCTAAGATAAACGTTAGACACACAGTGGACATAACAACAGATAAGCCTGAAAGATGGTAAGAATAAAACATGTACACGCTTCCCCAGAGGACTGAAAACTTGTCTGAAATGGGTTATTTTCTATGGGGAAAGAAAGAAAAAATGACACTTAAGGACATGTGTGTATGATCAAGTGCCTGGGAGAAGCTGCACTGGCCTCCTCAAGTGAAGCCCCCAGCACACAGTCCCCGACGGAGGGTTTCCAGCAGACAGGAGACCAACAACACTGCTTCCCGAAGGACAGAAATCCTTTTTTTAAAACAAGAATATAAAAACGGGAAGTTTCTCAAATCATTAGATTACAGATGCTATTGCTTACATAATTCCAAAACCACATTAGCAATTAGGAGAAAAGCAATTCACAGAGCACTGTCATCCTACCCTAGCCCCAACGCTCACAGTAACCCTGACAGTGACCCACACCTAAACGCCATGCAGGCAGAAACTGAGCACTCTTCACTCCCCTCCCCAGCCCTACTCCTGACCGAACGATAGCCCTACCCTTATTCTAGTCTCAATAAACTGCTAGACGCACCTTACAACCGGAAAACCAGTCAGGTGCATCAAGACAACAGCATTCATCCCCAGACACTGGGAACTGGACTAGGGGACGCGTTATGGTAAGAGACCAAAAGAGAAAATCACGTGACCATCACATTGGCTGCAAGTGGTCACATGACCGTCATGTCAGCTGCAACTAATGAATGCAACTTTCACGTGATTTTAAAAACAACACCAGTGGGAAGAAGCGGAAGCTTAGCGACGAACATTCACCAACAGCTACAGCAGGCAGGCTCTGCAGTGAAAACGCGGGTGGGGCTGGGGTAAACCACGGTCTAACTAAAAGCACCCTCCTGACTGAAAACGTTAGTACATGGTCACATCCATGCATGTAAAAATTTTCTATATACATGAAGTGGTCGATAGGTACGATAGAAAAGGCCTCAATTACAATAACCAAGTAATACAAGTAGATAAAGAACTCAAAAGAAAAGTTTGTTTCAAGAAAGGCTAACACAGGGGTGGAGGAACAGTGCTGTGGTTAAAGCGCTAGCCTAACGAGGGCAAGGCCCTGAGTTCGACTCCCCAGCATCACCTAAAGCAACCGCACGCCTGTAATTCCAGCACTCGGGAGGCTGAGACAGGAGGACGGCCACGAGTCGAAGAGCTCCACAGTGAGTTCAGGACCAGCCTGGGCTACAGAGTGAGACCCTGTTTCAGAAAAGAAGAGAGAGGGAGTGAGGGAGGGAAGGAGGAGCAAGGCTAACAGAAAACATGAGAGACAGGGCAGATTCCTGTACCAGAAACTGACTATCGTGAAGCCGGTGCTCACACGTCAGAGGCCACGCCTGACCCTTCTGGACCCACGTCTCAACATCATCAGCTCTTTTTACTTGAAAACATCCTAAAGTTCATCTAGAAAGAGAGAAGTTGGTAACAGCTGAAGTGAGGTTTCTTTCCAAAAAGTTTGGTTCTTTACGAGACACGTAAATAGACATGTAAATATGCCATAAAATAAAGATAACTAAAGCAGCTGCACCAGTGTGAGAAAAAGACGGGTAATGAGGAACCGGGGAGCACGTGGGACGAAAGGAGCCATACAAGTCTTTGGAAAAACAGAGTATTTTTCATTAAATAGTGTCTCTAATCCTTATAAAGAAAAGTAACTTACATCCGCACCTAACAACACACATCTATTAATGAAGTCTTCAGCAGACGACAAAGCACACCAGGAAGTGCCAGAGACTGCCACTCTCCAGGGTGGGCAGGGCCTGCCACACACAGGAGCAGAAGAAGGCTGGCACCTCCCGAGCCTGACAGCCAGCAGCCACTGGCCCGACCCTGCCTGGGGCGCGGTCTGCGAGCACACAGGAGACCCCGTGCTTCCGAGGGGCCACGGCACAGCGCGGCTGCGCTGGTGGGAGCAAGAACCTGAGGCCAGTCGGGCGACCTCACGGCGACTCTTCACACACCCACCTGCTCTGGGTCTGACATTCCACATCCAGAAAACACGCTGGGTAAGCGTGATGCACCTGTGCACCTGCCCGCTGCTATAGCATGAGTGGCGAATATGGAAAGAGGCAAAACCGTGGTGATATCCCCATGAAGGAGAACACTCAACCTTCAAAAAGATTTTCCCTAAGGCCAGACGCTTCCTAGGGTTCTAGGGAGCAGAAAAGCAGCACATACAAGGGACCCATTTCACGCCGAGTCTGGTGTGGGACCTCATCGCCCCTCCACGGAGGGCAGCAAACGCAGAGGGAGCAGAGACACACGGGCGCGGACAGTCGGCGCCCAGCACGAGGGCAGGCCCGGGCTCAGGCCTGACGCTCACGTGTGGACTCCGCGAGCCGCAGGCCAGCGTGGACACGGGGTGGGAATGAGCCCTGCTGCGGAGGAGCAGATGGTGACTGTGGCTGAGCTCTGGGCCTTGGCAGGAGCAGAAGCAGGGGGAGGGAGAGGGGAGGCTCTGTTGTCACAATATTTTCTAAAACAGTATTTGCTATATAGCCTTTTCGTTTTCGTGAAATTATAAATACAAATGGTTTTAAAAATCAAATAATTCTTCCAAACTCACTGTGAAAAGCACTGCCGCCCTGCCCTGCGTCTGTGGCACAGGGCACCGCCTCTCGGCTCTTCATCCTCCTCAGGCATTGGTCTTACCTCTACACTTCTGCAGCAGTGACCAGGTGTGGGCCACTCTTCCTGACGTGTGCTGCCTGCAAACTTCCTGGGGGCAGGAGAGAGTCATGTCCCCCAAGTACTCATCCTCTCAGGACGCCTGGCGCTCTATGCACATAGGGCTAGCTCCTCGTGGGATCAAGGCCTCCAACCCTCTCACACGCGGGAACACTCCAACTCTACCCAGGCTGTCCCCATGGTCCCACTCGCAGCAGCAGCCCTTGTCCATCCGTGCCAGGTTCCCAGGATTGGGGATGCACTGGAGTGCAGCCCCATGCCAACCTGGGTGGTCCCGCTTCCCCACAAGCTGCCAGGCCCCCTCCGGGACAGGGCCCTGACACTTCTGCCAGGGTAGCAGGGTGCTGAGAGGCCAGCTACTTCTCAGACCGGCTTGCTGCCCATTTCCTGTTTCAGTGCCATCCCTATCGCCTCTCCCATTTCCAGAGACTCGGGGTAATGCTATTCTCAAGACCTACAGGGAGGCAGTACAGTTCCAATACATACACACACATGAACCATGCATGCACACACATGCACCTTTCATGTACATCAAACACTCTGCAACACTGCACAGACCTGTGCACACAGAGGTGCGCACTCATTACTCCATAGTCTAAACATAGGCATATCTCATATACAGTACTCATACATGCACACACATGCAATTCATACATGCCAGTCACACACATATGCAGACACAATGCATGTGTATGCACATACACATATATACACATATAATATACACATATATTTTGTGCACACACCACTCATATATACATAACACACCCACGATACATATATACACACGTACACACACAAACACACATGCAGAGACATACACCAGCAACATGCCATACCACACACACACACACACACACACACACATGACCCCTGCAGCTTTTGTTTTCCTATCTGCTGTGTGCGCCAGTTTTGTCCATCTGCTTCCAGCTTCCAGAGTTCTGCCATTTTCTCTCTCAATTTCTTGATGACTTCTATCTGTCATTTTATAGGCTTTTTTATGCAGGTCACTGCAAATTCAATTCGCCATTTGGGCTAAAAACAAAGATCAAGGGAAATTTTTTTCTTTGCAGAAGGCAGCTGCAGTCAGGTGGGCACTGGCAGAAGTGACCAGTGCCTGGGTCACACGATAGCGCCCAGGGTGGCAGGCACGGTTCCCCGAGGAAACTGGAGGAGTGCAGTTATGCCAGGCAAGGGCAGCAGCTCCATGGCACACAGCAGGAGCGGCACGGAGGAGCCACCCATGGCACGAAGAACAGGAGAGAAAACTCAGTCTCCAACGGGGAGTGAGGTTGCCGCCGGAGCCGTCACGACATCGGCCCGCACCGCGTTCTGAAGAGTCAGCAGGTGTAACAGAAGAGCCTCGGAAAGAGGGACGGACGTCCCGGGACGGTGCCGCGCCCGGGCTGGGCCGGGAGAGCAGACACACCTGGGGTCAGGACGCAGGGGCCGTCCCTCGCACAGGGGTCCCCAGCGCTGCGCCCCTCTGCCACACAGCAGGGCAAGCGTGCGCGTGGAGGGACGGCCGGCTAATGGAGACGGAGAGGGGCGGGCACCGCGACAGACCTGGGCGGCCGGTGGGGACGGTCGCTCCGAGGCCTCTGCTGGACAGCGGGCGGTCACCGGGCCTGCTCACCTCCTCCCAACAAGACTGTCTCTGCTAAGTACAGGAGAAGTGCAAAGGTCTTTGTTTTTGCCTACTCTCCAATTCTACAGTTCTTACCTTAAAGTAATACAAAAGAAGTAAAATGCAAATAACCAACTGCCCATTACACAGAATAAAAGACCTCAAAGTAAAAATAACACTTCCCACAAAGCACTCCCCGTGCGTCCTAGTCCCTGGTCTCTCCGCAGGTAGGAAAGTCTCTGGCCCCGGGCGGGGAGAGCCGCGCCACACGGACTGGCCCCGCACACGCCCGCACCGCCCACGGCCCTCCCTGCACGGCGCGCAGCCTCCGGAGCACAGGCCGGCCGGCCTGTCTTCCACCCCCTCTCGGGAACGGAATCATCCTCCAGGGACGCAGGAATGGAAAGTCCCAGCGTCCCCGGGGAGCACCCCTGCAGATGAGCCTGGCTCGGTTCATCACACCACCCGCGTCCCACAGGAAGCCACTGGGGGCCGTCAGCCTCGCGGAGGAAAGAGCCCTTCTGCTGCGCGCAGCTCGGCGCCCCTGCAGCCACATCCCCGCCTGCACAGGAGGCCGCCGCTGCCTGCAAAAACTCCCCGCTTTTACTTAAGCAAGGACGCGGGGAATTTCCGGGAACCCACGTGCCCGCACCATAACCCCGAGCCCGCGGAGCGGTGCAGGCCGACAGCCACAGGGACGGCAGCGGCCCAGCCAGCCACGGGTGGCGTTAGCCAGGTCGGAGCCCGAGGCCCCCGCCAAGACGGGGGATCTGAGCAACACTGAAGGCACCCCGAGGTGTTTACACGTCTGAGTCCCAGAGGCCCTTCCCGGGGGAGGTCTGTGAAAATTGGATCCAGCTTTGCACAATTAGAAAGCAGGTCCCAAGGCAGTAAGGACTTGGATGTCCTCTGAAAAACAGGCATAACAGCCCCAGTGTGGGAAAAAATGGGAATCTAGCACAGAGGGAAGGAAGACAGATGCCCTGGCTGCACACAGCCCCGCCCGCTCCCCCACGCACCCTGGCCGCGCGGCCGGGGAAGGGCAGGCTGGCTCGCAAGCCCTGAAGATCTCCTCACTTTGCTCCCGCCTACGCCACCACGTGCTCTGACCCTGCCCCGCTGGCTCACACCAGGCGTGTGCCAGCCGCCCGCACCCCCACATTCACCCCAGTGCCTTCCCTGGGGCCCCGCGCAGACGGCCCGGCCCACGGGCCATCCTGACCGCCCTGTCCCCGCATCCACTGTCGCTGTTCCCGCCACAGCAGCCAGCACCATCTGGCAGGTAGAGGACGCGCGCCAATCGGGGTTCTGGAGGGAAGCCAGCACATCCCCGCGCGCCATACATCTCTGCCCCCGGATGAAGTAACCAAGTTTTCATTCCAGCGACTTGTTAACAGACACTGTCCTGTGCAGACCGCAGTCAGGACTCTCGTCCACGCCACAGGCCCACCCTCCCTCTCCTGGGGCCACTGGGCCAGGGGCTGCCTTGCTGCGGGCAACAGCTCTGGAGCCCGGCGGGCTGTGCCCTGTGTCTCTGACGTGGCTGTGCTGAGCTTAGGCTCCACAAGGGCCACAGGGCTGCGGCCAGCCTGGCCGGGACGGCCATCCAGCACGTCCCGGCCCATCACGTCCCCAGCGCAGCACCCGCTTCTGCTCCCCTCAGAGTCAGACGCCTCCCTCACCACGTGCAGCCAAGGTGGCGAGGGAGGAGCCTTCTTCACGGGGCCTCAGGACGGTGGCAGAACAGCAGCTCCACCCCCGAGAACCCTGTGGAGACCTGTGAGAGCCTCACTGGGACAGCACGCACAAAGCAGGCACTTCCAACATGTCACAGCTACAAAGATCAGGTCGGCTTTCCACATAACACTGCTTAAAAACAGATTCCCTACTAAAAACTTTCTGAAAATAATATCCGTAAGCTGTAGAAAAAGAAAGGCATTTTACGGACAATTCCGAAAGGAACCCACTCACGGCAGTTTTACAAAACTGGAAGCAAAGCCACCGTGGAGCTTCTGAGGAAGGCCTGGGCCCCGCGTGCCGGGCAGTCATCTCCACGGACGTCACCACCTGCTGCAGAGCCCCAGGCACTCACCAGGCGACTGCAGCCACAGTGCACAGGCGTCACCACCGCAGCAGCAGCGCTGCGGAAATATGGGCACAAGAGCCATGTCCACTCGAAGCAGCTGACGACTGGCACTCAGGCCCCACGGAGTCATTTGGTCAGATAGGCTTTGGAGAAGCAAGGTCAGCAGAAAGGGAGAACTCAGCCTCGTTCTGCGGACGCTGCAAGGAAAAGGCGTATCACTCACATGACCACCTTGCCCCTCCTGTGCCACGACACAAAGCCAGGCACAAGGGGCCAGCACGATACCAGCTTCCTGTGTAAGCCAGACCAAAAAGCGGCTCATGTCTGAAGCCTTGCTCGGCCTGAATACACACACTGGGCCGGACACAGCTCTCCCCTGCACAACGTCCTGCATTCAACCTCCGGAAGTCAGGAGTAAACAGGAGTCCAGAGAGGCCGAGAAGTCACAAGTCACCTACCACCTGCCGAATTCAGTCAAGCGTAAGTAACCTACGAAAAGAGTACACTCACAAGCCGGCTACTGGAGTGCCAAAGGCAGACTGCTAGCACAGAGCTCCACGGCAAGCGCTTAGACCAGAAACAAGGCCTAAACTTGCAGGAAAATGATGAGGGCTGAGGACCTCGCCCTCAACTTCCCACTCCTATCTGCCCTCACTAAGGCCAGGGCCGGTGGATGTGCAACGCCTTGAAGTCTACAGGGAATGTGGAGTGTCCGGAGAAGCACGTGGGAGGTGCAAACGGCGACTCACCCTGCAGAGCACTGCCCCTGGACCGCAGGGCCCAGGCCCGCCCCGCACACACTGAGAGAGATGCCTGCCAACAGCCAGAGGGCCCCGCCCAAGGGTGGCTGGAGGCTGGAGTCCCGGGATGTCCACCTCCAACCACAACAGGGCAGACTGGCTACACTGACTCTGCCACAAGCAACCAAAAATCAAACAAGAGACACAGACCGAAGGTTGTCAGATGCAGGCAGCAAGCAGCACGCCCCAAGACGGGGCGGTCTGCAACACAGGGGAGAGACGGGGTGGTCTGCAACACAGGGGAGCTCCTACTGCGTGGGCAAAACTGGAGGAGCACGGAGCAGAGGGGAAGGGAGAGAGAGTTCAGGATGCCAGTGCGAGCTAGCACCAAAGAGCAGAGAACCAGGAGAGGAGGCGCTCCAGGAGCATAAGTGGGGGCCCTTGGGTCTCCTGAGGTCCATAGCACCCCGAGTGAGTGAACTGGGAGCCACGAAGAGCCGAGGAAAAGGAGCTAGGCGTGTGCTGCATGCTTGCAATCCAGTCTAAAGCAGGGTCACAAATTCAAGGTCAGCCTGAGCAACTTAGTGAGACCCTGTCTCAAAGTGGAAAAAGAAAGGACAGAGATGAGGGACACAGTTGAGTGTGAGGCCCTGAGCACAATCGCCACAAGGAAGAAATGGGGGGCGCGGGAAGCGAGGGAAGGAAGAAAGGCCAAGGACAAACAATTGCTCCAGCCCTCGAGGGTCGGGACTAGCTAGCGCTCTCGCCTAGCTGGAGAAGCCCTGCAGCCAGTCGGCCAGTCACGGGGAGCAGGGCCCGGCCTGCAGCGCAGGGCCCCATAGCACCAGACGCCACTGATGCACTAAGTGAGACTCTGCCAGCACAGCACAGTGTGACAACAAGCCACCAAAGAATCCAGACTTTGTGGGTAACTCAAAGGGATTCCACAACAAAGTTTTAAAATTTAAAGAACAAAGAATCTGACAATATGAAATTGAAATTGCTTTCACCCATGCACAATTACCAGGCACACAAAGACGCATGAAAATACACCTCAGCTTGTAAGTAACTGATCAGTAAGAGACTGAGGAACTACAGAGGGATCACCAAGGTGCCAGGCCTGAGGTGGCTATGATAACACCTGCCCGTGCTTAAGAAGACACATAAGAATAAAATGCCAAAAAGAGAGAAGAAAAGCACTTATAAAGACCCAAACACACGTTCCATCACTGCAACAAGACAGCCGGCACTGCAAATCCGAGGAGAGTTTGTTTTGACTCCGTCTCAGGGGGCTCAGTCAACTGCCAGCCAGCCCCAAGGTGGAACAGCAGGCAGGGGGTGTTTCAACCCGCAGCAGCTGCCTCAGCGACTTTCTCATTGCTGGGACAGAATACCCGACATCCACAACTTAAGGGAGAAAAGATTTTAGCTCACAGTTTCAGAAGGCCTCACACACAGTCCTCTCACGGCGCAGCCCACCATGGTGAGCACGTGGCTGAGGCGGGAGGGCTGCCCAAGGCACTGTGGCAGAAACCAGGTGAGCTGGAAGACAAGTCAGGCCAGGCCAGCACCCTGCCAGGGGGAAAGTGTAACAAGGTCTCTTCTTCCTTGCTTTACTCAACTCAAGCAGCCAGTTGGAGCCCCCCACCCCCCGCCCCCTGACCAAGGGTGAATGTCCCTCCTTCACTTCCCAGCCCACAAGTCAACAACACACACCTGAAAGCTCCGTCATGGGCACTCTCCCTGCCAAATCTCAAGAAACTGACGTCATCTCTCGGGGTCAAGCCCCAAGCATCTGCCCCTTCCTGGCAGGCCCTCCCTCCCCACAGCACACAGCTCCATAGTTATCCCACTACATCCAAATACTTGAGGCTTTTGTGGGATGCTCCAAACCGAAACCACAGCAGCACCCAAGAGGCAGAGGGGAAAGGAGGGAAAACTGCACCCTTCCGAACACTGCCCAGGAGACCTGCCTCTTCCAACCAGCCCCACTTTCAAACGTAAGACTTCTGGGCAACAATTAGATCTAAACACTGACAGCAACTGAGATTTACACACACACACACACACACACACACACACACACACAGGATGTGATTAACATCACATCAGACACACGGAGAGAAGATGTGCAGAAGGAACAGCCTGCAACGGGGACACTACTCCCAAAGGAAACACAAAGCAGCCCTTCTGTAGCAGGGGCCAGCCAGAAAATTGCATAACACACACACACACACACACACACTCTCTGCCCCAAACTTCCCCAAAACCAGAAACCAGAAATTGTAAGTTAATATCCAAGGTGTGGGGAGAAGGACAATACAGCTCCTATATGGGTTTGGTGGAAAGGGGATATAATATAATAATGCTATTTTTTCAAAAATTGGTTGAAATTATGAAATAATAATTATCCAGGAAGGTCAACAAACTTCAATCAGAAGAAAAAATGAAAACTGAACCAAGGCATATCATAATCAATTACCTAAGAAGAAAATCTTAAAAGTAGTCAGAAAAAATAAACACTAAAGTCATTATTCTTGCTGCAAAAACATGAAAAATGGATATATTAACTTGCTTCAGATAGAAACCTTTGTTATCTATATCATCATGTTCTGTCGAATAGCTTAAATACATATATAATAAAATTTACCTTAAGACTATTACGTACAAAGAAACAAGCACAGACATGGTGGACAGAGGACCTCTCCGAGACAATGAGAGCCGGAGCTGACAAGTGACATCCCTCAGGAGTGAAGGAAAAAAGTCACCCTGCTGTGCGTATCATTTTTTCATTGCTGTGATTCAATCCCCGACATCCACAAGTTTAGGGGAGGAAAGGTTTATTTAGCTCACAGTTTCAGAAGGTCACAGTCCACTCAGGGGCGGCCGGCAGCCATGGAAGGACATGGCAAAGGCCGAGGTGGAGGCGGCTTCTCACGACATCACACACAGGAAGCCGAGTCAAGGCGAGTTGAGACTCGTCCCCTAGGAAGGCGGGAAGCAGCTTATACATCCTGCCAGGTCCTATCTCAGTGACCAGCCCCTCCTGGATCCAGGTGTGGAAGGTGTGGTAAGCCCCCACTACATGCCTGTAATCCACCCCTGCAGAGTAGGCCTCAATCTCCCAACAGCACATGGTTCCACAGACAACCCATAACATTCAAATACGTGAGACTTTTGGGGAACATTCCAGATCCAAACCACAATACCTGCCATATTAAACCTAGTGGAAATGACTTTCAAATTCAAAAGTAAAATAATCATCTGTTCTAACAGACAAAAGTTAAAAGCTAAAATGATTCATCATCCAACACAACCTGCACATGGCACTTTAAAAAAATCCATGACACAAAAGGACAATATCAGGAGGAAATCTAGAACTACAAAGAGAGATAAAAGCGCCGGAAAACAACGTGCACAGACATAAAACTATGTTCTTAATTCTTAAGACTGTTTTCAAAGACAGTAACACAAAACATAAACATGAAAGCAACGCACCATGGAGCTTACAAGGACGCAGGAGTCACTGGGGACAACAAGCGCAGGCCACGGAGGCGAGGGACACGCTCTCGTCGACCCGAGCGGCCGGTGCACGAGTGCAGCCTGAATCTCAAGCACTCTCTACAAGTAAAGGGATACAGCTAACAGAATGACGAAGTTCACAAAATCGATCATAAAACACAGTTCAAACCAAGACAGAAAAAGGGGAGCCAAAAACAGGAAAAATAGGAAGCCAAGACAAAAATGATTAATTTATACTCAACCATACCAACCATCGCATTAAATGTAAGTGGTCTACACTTGCTCGTAAAATTCTGATTTTATCTTCTGTTCTTTCATCAGCATGAATCTGTGGTACACAGTAACAATCAGCCTGGGAACTCACACACTTGCACACACGCTCGATCGCGTTTACTTTCCTTCCGCTCACCACCCCCTCCCTCTCCGTCTCCACCAAGCCCAACTCTTGCTTTCTTCCATCTCTCTTTAATTTGCTCTTTTACTTTTTTATGGTTTGGTTTTCTCACATTTAACCTTCTGTGCCTGATCTGTTCTGCTAAGCACACGGTCTCAAGCTGCATCCAGGTCGGTAGCTGTAGTAGTTTGGGTTCTTACAAAGGCAGAATTTGCAGAAATTATAACACAAGGATCTATCTGGAAGGCTTACAGGTCTGAGAACAGAGATAGTCCAAGATGGCGGCCTGCATGGGTGACAGCTGGAGGGCCCAATGGCCACTCTGCCCGAGGCAGAACACCCATCCAGGACGGCAGGACAGCCAGTGAGGGTCTGCTGCAGACCTCAGTTGTTCAAAGAACAATGGCGAAGACCGGAGACTGAAGGTCCGTGACCGAAGACCGGTGAGAGGGAGACAGGCGCAAGTCGATTCTGGAGCGAATCTTCAACGACGCTCTGCGTTGTGCAGCAGCAAGTCAGCGCCCACAGACGACTGCGAAGGTGAGGGCTTTCCCAGAGGAAGCAGCTATTGACAATCTTTCTTCTTCCTTCCTTTTATACAGTTCAGGTTCCTAGGTGGGCCTCCCACATCCAGGTGGGTGTCCTTCCCTCATTCGTTAGCTCACACATCTCTCACACAGTCTGGCTCCTAACCGCCTAATCTAGGCTGGTTGCTAATTCCCTGTCTAGGCATGGTACCTAAACCCTAATCCAGGTGTGGTTCCCGAATGCCTCATTCAGGCGTGGTTCCTAACCCCTAATCCAGGTGTGGTTCCCGATTGCCTCAAATTGACAGAATCTCTGCAAGGGTCACAGGAACCTTGGAGAGGGACAGGAGGAAGGCCAGAGGAGGAGTGTCTCCACATCTGTGACTACTCTTTAATTTTAAACATCGAGGAATGCAACAGAGTTTTCAGATGAGGACAGGAGACACTGTACCTACCACAAAACACATTCACGTCATCTGGCCAGGGGAGAACACAACCAGAACAGTGTGAGCAGAGACCACACGCCAGCACACGGGCAGCCACGTGAGGCTGTGGCTGACGGCACCTGGGCCCGCTAAGCCCAGCCATCGCTGACACGGGCATGGGTTTACACCTACACGCCAGCAGCGTGTGGGAAACCACACACCCACAGCAGTACTTTCTCCTTAGAAGAAAACAGACCAGGGATAAGGCGAAAGAAACAAGTGATACGCTCGATGTGCCTTGGAGGGACTTAGCCATGGCACAGACAATGTCCTGCTCCCGACTTGAGCTCTTACCTGCCATTTGAGGTACGCAGCAGTCTACGACATAAAGCAATTTTCCAATCAGAGCACACGGTGGAAGTGGAAACACTCCCTTGTCTTGGGCTGGCTCTGTCCTCCTGCCACCTACCTCTCCACCAACACAACCCCATCCTCCACCAGCCCGAGACAAATAGCAGACAGCCCGCTCCAGCTCACGGGGGAGGGGGTGTTTCTCCCATATTCATCCCCTGCCCTCACCCCTACCCTTCCCACCCCACCCCACCATCTGGTGCCCCTTGCCTTCCTCATATTCACAATGACACCGCTGCCATCCCGCATGGGCTTCCATGTTTGGGCTACGACAGGGCATGCTGTGGCTTCCAGGGCTGCCCCAGTGGAAGGGGCCATACCGGAAGAGAGGAGTTTCTGGGTACCACCCAAAGACTGACGTAGCCCATCATTTCCAGAGACCACATTTTGAGGACTGGGGGCTACATGGTGATTTTTGTAGCTGGACATCCTGGAAACAAGGCTCCTAGATATCCATTCTAGGATCTCATTTTTTGCTATCTGTCCACAGGGCTTAGATTTCGACAGATCTTGGTGCAGGAGATCAGGAGAGCAAATGCTACTGTCTTACCCAAAGGCTGAGCAGGAGGCGGCATTTTTCCAGATCTGGAAGACAGAGCCTCTCATTAGTTCCCCTCAAGTAGAGAAGATTCAGGGTCCTGCAGTGTCATCAGCAAGTGGGAGGTGGGATAACTGAAGTTTCAAAGGGCTTCTGTGGGGGAGGACAGCCAAGGATGGTCCCACTCAATTCCAATCACAGGATCCACCAGCGCAACTGCTATTTCTAAGTAATTAGCAGTCTCAGGGACGGTCTCAGCAGCAGGAAAGAGCTGGGGGGGGGGGGGGGGAGCGTCTTTACTCTGCACTCCAAAACAGTAGCACCATGAGGCCAGCACATGGCCGTGACATGCTTGACATGTCAAGAAGCCACAGGCCCCGCAGGCCACTGGACGCAGACCTGGTGTGGTCCTGTGTGGCCTTGCCCTCTTTCCAGACTCTCATGGCTGGGAGGCGGCTCTATACAGAGACTCAGCTCTCCCCCACCTACCCATTTCCAGAGAGGGTGTTTTTGGTTTCAATTTCCTAATTAAAATATATCATACCTCAGGTGACCACACACAGACACACGAACCCATGTTTCAATCTTTTTATTGTATCAATGGACTTTTTCATAATCAATTTATAATACTTTCTAAAAAGATTTTTGTTTCAATGTGTCTTAGTTACTTTTTTACTGCTGTGGCTCAATATCTGACATCCACAAATTTAGGGGAGGTTTATTGTAGCTCACAATTTAAAAAGTCACAGTACACTCGGGGATGGCTGCAATAGAAGTACATGGCAGAGGCAGAGGTGGAGGCAGCTGCTCACGACATCACACACAGGAAGCCAAGGCAAGGTGAGTTGAGACCAGTCCTCAAGGAGGGCAGGAAGCGGCTTATACATCCTGCCAGGTCTCATCCCAGTGATCAACCCCTCCTGGATCCAGGTGTGGAAGGTGTGGTAAGCCCCACTACATGCCTGTAATCCAATTTACACACCTGTAATCCAATTTACATGCCTGAAGTCCCCTTCAGACTAGGCCTCAATCTCCCAACAGCACATGGTTCCATGGACAATCTATAACATTCAAATACATGAGACTTTTGGGGGACATTCCAGATCCAAACCACAATAAATGTCAACACATGGACTTATTCAATTAACATTTTAAACTTCACTACTTTTATTTCACTTGTGCTCGCAGAGAATCACTCTCTTCAGCAGAAGCAGACACCGGAAGTCTGCCAGCCTCCCACCAGGGCACTGAGGTTACCTAAGATGCATCCACTGGACTCTCCAGACAACTTCAACAGAAACCAGCCAGGGACAGAGCCCCAGTTCTGTAAGCACCTGTCCCAGGATGTCCAGGACAGCAGGCTCCTACAGAGATGGCCCTGGTTCAGACAGCAGGCTCTCTCTGACAACTGCAGGCCCTTCAACAGCAGGGCATCTACACACCCTCCACGGAAAGCTTGGAAGATACAGAAAGTGCAAGGAATACGTTTAAAAATATCTCGCAATTCCCACAAAGAAGCCCTGGTAGCAGTGAAGTTTCTCCTAAACGTTCCCATCACCACATTTACCTATCTTGAAAACAAAACGACATTTGTCTTTAAACAAATCAATCCGATGTTCTCTCAGAACAACACAGCACCTCTGCAACACTTGTAGAAAATGTTCCTAACACCATCTTTCGGCCTATTAGTAATGTTTACTTACATTCAGAGAAGTCTGTCTATGAAAATCAAACACCTGTTTTTTGAGATTACTTGGATTGCTTTTATGCTCAGAAAACGCTTCTAAAACTCAAATATTAGATTGCTATTCATATAAATCAAAAACCTATATTCTTTCTTTTATGAATGTAAAAGCAATGTGTGCTCATTAGGGAACATTAAGAAAACTCAGAAATGTGTGAAACAGAAATCAGCAGCGAACCCAGCTCATAGATAGAGATAATATAAGCTTTTGATTGGGTCTCCCAAGTCCATTATAATACACAGACATGTACACATGTCACACATACATGTGCATGTGCATGCAAGTACACTCATGCACATACCTGTACACTATATCTTATGTTCCTGTTTTTACATGTATTAGGACACATGTGCCAGGGCACTGGGTACATTTTTCTATGTCATGAATCGTCCCTGCCTTACATGCTATTGTGTTGCGAAACTACAATTACTGATTTACTAAATCCTATATTCCTGGGCATTTGGGCTGCTTCTAATTATTAATTACTTGCACGAATGCTATAAGCAGTGTGCTCTGTACACAAACGTAGCGCTTATCTGATTCTCCTGAAGTTGAACGTGTAAGAGTAGAATTTCCAGCCAAAGTCCATAGATATTTTTGAAGCTTCCTATACACATGGACAAAGAGCTCTGGTAACCTGTGTTCCCGAAGCTGTCCTCTGGGACACATGAAACGACACCCTCACGTCTGTGACTCCTGACCAAAACTGTGTTACAAACCTCCTCAAAACATATGCAAGGAAGACGGCCCAGCACCAACGTGTTCGTGCTTGCTTGCAATTTACATAATGAGGTTCGCCACCTTCCCTCACCTGTTCCCGTCACATAAAGCTTACTCAGTCCCTGACAATGATGTGACCAGGCAGAAGCAAAGACACTGGAAGGACACAAAAAGAAAGACGTGTCACTCATTTCTGGCCAAAGATTCAACGAGGTTAAATACGCCGTAGAGAAGAAAAACTCTAGAGTTTTCTCATATTGGAACAATTTTTAAATGAACCTAATGAGAGCAGAACTAAGTTGGGGGCGGGGGAGAAGTGCCTGTGACCTTCGTTTATAAAAATGTACCTCTGGTCTGTCACCAAAGACAGCCTCCACAGACACTCACAGGCACTCCTGGAGGCAAGGTTTAGATTCTAACACTGTCCTCCACCAGAAAAAAAAAGTGATTTACAAAATACCTATTCCTACAACCTGAGAGAGAAAGTCACGGGGTCTGAAATGAGCCACTGCGGATGGAAAACAAGACACGAAAACACCGGGAGGCAGCCCTGTACAGTGCCAAGTGGCAGCTCAAGCGGGTGCATCTCAGCTGTGACCACTTTGGTACTTGAAAGACTGTCATTCTAGTTCAGGCCTCAACCAGGAGCTTAGACTGAACTCCAGGTCCTTGTCACCTCTGGTCACTTAGCCATGGTGCCCAACTTGCCCGCTAAGTGGGCTGACACGCGCTGCTGGCTCCGTGCTGGCCAGAGCCACTGGAGGCTGCCCACCAGATGCAGAGAGGTGGCGCCAGCTCAAGACACTGCGGTCCTTGGAGACGGGCAGGGACGGCGGGGCCTCCCAACCACAAGATGGTATCTTTTGAAGGTCTAAATATGATCCAAGCTTTTGTGATCGCGACATTGCTGCATGTGTCTACTGCTAACGCACCTAAAAGCACAGACCGTGAATGCTGGTGACATTACTGAACTGACGGTGCGTAGCACGCACTACACAGGGTCCAGACAGCGGTGAGTGTTAGCACAAACGTCTTGCCGTGTTCTACCACTTGTCTTTTCGTGTCACGCTGACTTTACGCGCCTACTTCTCTTGCCAGACCTGAGACCTGCCAGGTGGTCCTCCTCTGCGGGGCTCTGAAATCTGTTTGGCTTCCAGTTCCCGGATGTAGTGACGCTGTGACTGGAGAAGCTCCAATGAAAATGTCTACCTGCACCTTCTGCTTTGAGAGCACAGACTTTCTCGCCCTTTAATCGGTTCCCAAGTGCCTTTCTCTCCCTGAGATGTTCCCTCTGGCCACCCAAGAACACTTGCTGACCCCCATGGCCTGCAGACCCAGGAATGGCTGCCCGCAGCCACTGGTAGAGCCCACCCACACCCATACCTCAGCCACACAGTTCTGGGGCACCATCAACCTTGCTGCAACTGGGAGCTTCCAGAGAGCCACAGTGGAACCAAGGCAGAACCGGGCTTGTTCTCAGTTCCTCTGGGTATGGGCACCACAAAACGGAACTTCATTCACACGTCACTCTCCGTTTTCAGCAGTAGCTCCAACAATCTGCTTAGTTCTGACACGACCTGATCTGTACTAGCGAAACACTGCTTTAATTTCCCCAGCTTCATAGAATATTCTGACATCAGACAGAATCAGCGGCCCTGCATTGCTGCGCCTTTCCAAAATTCCCTGACTACTCTTACACAACCTATTTCCTTACGACATTCAGAAGCCATTAATCAATTTCCATAAAATGCCCGGTGGCAATCACATTCAATTTGTTTTTAAAAGTTTAAGCGTGAAACTGTAATGGTGCTGGCAGCTCTCCCCCTCATAAAATCAGTGAGAACACTGTCAAAAAATCATTCTGATTAACTTCTTAAGAACCCTGGGAATTAATCAAAGGGCTGTAACAACCTAACGGTCAATTATTCAAGAAAAACAACTGACTCTCAGTAAGAATGCGGCCTTTGTGGCACTGTAACTTACCCACGTCCCATCCCTCTTCCCCAGCTCCACCAGGAGCGTGGCCGTCGGCGGCGCTGTGGCAGGGCCAGGAGCAGGACAGGGTGTTCTCCACGGCGGCTACACCTGCATGGAGAAGAAAGGTCTCAATACAACAAACAAAACTACCTTAACAAACTGGAAAGATGAGAGAAAACCAAGCTCAAAGCGAGCAGAAATAAGGAAACAGCAAATATCCAAGTAAAAATAAATGAGAAAATAGAAAAACACGACGAAAGTCAATTCCTCAAAAGGATCAAAATTGACAAACCTTTCCTCTGACTGACAAGAAAAAAATGATTCAAACTACTAAACTTAGAAACGAAAGTAAAGATAATGCCACCAGACTTATAAGATAAGGCTTATAAGGAACCACCAAAAACAATTTTATATCGACAAATTAGATAAAACGAATGAAACGAACAAACGCCTAGAAACAAGTATGGTTATAGAAACTGACTCCAGCCCGTACACACAGAGCTCCGAATGCGGCTACAGGCCAGTCTCCCAATGGCTGCCCGCCTCCAGTGCCATCCTCGCGGGCATGGCAGAGACAAGCCAGACCCTGGCCTGAGGCTGTAGGAGGGCTCAGGAGAGTACTGCCTATATATGCTCCCATCTGGGGCCACTGGCGGGGTCCTCCCCACATGCAGATCAAGGTGTCAGGGGAGCAGCACACCCCCGGGGAACCCCCATGGTGTGAGGACTGAGTATACAAGTAGCCCTGGTGCGAAAGACGGCGGAGACCCGCCTCTGCCCCAAGGATAGAGTCACTGGTGCAAAGCAGACAAGGGCTCCCCCCAGCAAACAAACAAGGGCTCCCCCCAGCAAGCAGGAAAACCACACAGGGGACCAGGCAGCCACCAGAACAGCATTGGGTATGCAATCGGCAAAAGGGCGGGCCTGGCAGACACAAAACAAGAGTCAGGCCAGACGCTCAGCTGGCTTCACTGGTACTTAGACCACACAAAAGGGAGAAGTGGTCAGAAAACTGGAGAGGCAGGTCGCAGTCACGGCTGGAGAACTGAGGACCCGGCTAAGAGGCCAGATAGCTGGGCTCCTCTCTACGAGGTCAGAGGCCACAAGCAGCTTCTGAGCAGGCCCGGCATGCTGAAATCTGGAACTGCGTTACCGTCGGAAGTCACTTCCTGAAGTCTAGACAACACATGGATCCCATGCGGTCCTAGGAGACGAGCACCTGTGTGGTTCACCACAAGGAGAGCAACAGCGGGACGCAAACTGTACAGGTAAAGCGACCTCACTAGAGATGAATAATCTTAATTGGTACAAGGATGTAGAACCTCAAAAGTAAGCTAACGAGATGCTGACCACAAACCTGTATCAGTGGGAGACTCAGAAACAAGCCATCTGGGGGAAAAAGGACACAAGAGAGTCAGTTTTCAAAACGGGCTTACCAGATAAGAACCCAGCAAGGTCAGGGAACTCGACAGTAAACGAGACACAGCCTCACATTGCATTAGAAAGCAAGGGTGTGAGAACTGTCCGTCCTGGGCGTGGACACAGAACAGTGGAGCCGCTCTGAAGGAGAGCTGGATACTTCCCCTAAGCCAAACACGCTTCCACCACATGACCCAGCAGCTCTGCTCCCGTACACCAACTCGGATGAGCTGAAAACTTACGCCCACACAAAGATCTGCGCAGAAATGTTTATAGCAGAAACTGCAAACAATCAAGACATCTTCCAGTAGGTGGCTAAGCACACTGTGGCACATTCGTGGGATTAAGTACTTCGCAGCAATAAAAAGAATGCAGCCAGCAGCTACAGAGACACAGGTGAATCATACATGCGCATCACTAAGTGAAAGAAATCGGTCTGGGAAAGCTACATTCAGTCTGATTCCAAGGACAAGACTGTCTGGAAAGGCAGTGCCACAGAGACACAAACAGGTCGGCGGCTACCGGGGGCTCCAGAGGAAAAGCGGACAAATGCAGCACAGGGGTCTCAGGGCTGTGATAAAGTGATGATAACCAAAAAAGATGATGCAGGTATCAAAAATCAGAGAAATTCCAAGCCTAAAGTGAGAATTTTAAAGTACGCAATTTTTACAGAAAAAACATTCAGGAGGTTGAAAGAGTCCCAAAACGGGAGTCGAATGTTAGACACAGAAACTACGCGAAGCGCCTCATAGTGGGATGAGAACAAGGTACCGACCAGGAGGGTTTCCAGACAGATGGAGTCCGTAAGACTCCAGGCCAGAGAACCCTCACGCAACCAGTGCGCTCCAGCTGGCGCTGCCTCCCAGGACGCTAGCCATCGCGAGGCTGCTCCACCCGTCTAGTGAACCTGGTTGGGGGCTGGTGGGAGCCAGCCTCGCTGCTGAACTGGGAGATTACTCTCAGGCAAGGCAACAGAGCGCCAGTGGCACGTGTGGCAGGGGGTCTCTTACAGATGTCAGCATGAACTCATTGTTAGCTTAACCCAGAAACACTTGTGTGCATACATCATGGCTGACACAGGCACATACGCTTCCTTCCTCTGTCAGCAGCAAGTAGATCTAACACCCAGATGTTGGTTTCCTATGTATGTGCTGATGAAAGGAACCAGGACCCCTCAGAGAAGTGGCTGGTCCTAGGATGCAGGTAGGAAATGGGAAAGTGAGCCCGGAGCCTGGCGTAGTACCAAAAAAGGAAAGACGTGCCTGTGCACACACGCGTGTGCATGCACACACGCACACACACACACACAATGGAGGCATGTCAAAGCAACATAGAAGCCACTTGAAAGAAGCCTCAACTCAAAGGCCAAAGCAGGAATGATGTGCACAAAAACTGACGCAGTATGGAATTATGAATCACAGTGTAAACGCCGGGAGTTCGCTCCAAGATACATAAACGTGAGGACAGGAAGATCACCAAAAATACTGCGAGGTGTTTACAGAGATACTCAAGGAAGTGCAGCACAACACTCTCATCCCATACACAACACATAGACCCTCCCGGCGGTACGGCGTGGACCGACAGGGACCCAGAGTCGCCATGCTGTGAGAAGCCCAGCGCCCACACCCTGTCAGGTCGGCGCGGCAGTGGTGAGTCAGGTGATGGCACACCTCCTGCGGTAGAGGAATCGGGGGCCACCTCTCTGATCTTCCTTTCCAAGACCTGAAGTCCTGTCCAACCAAAGGGAACCTCAGGCCCCAGCAGGTCCCAGCAGAGGGACCCCCTGCAGGATGCCAGCTAGTCCTCAAAACTGCCAAGGCTGCAGGAAGGTCACAAGGAGGCACGGGGAGGGAGCCGTCGCCGCCAAGAGGAGCCACCAAGATGACGATTCCTTGCCGTGTGCTGCTCTGGCTGACAGAGGGGGACAGGTAGGGCGTTAGGGGACACTGAGGGAATCTAAAGTCAGACTTGAATTGTTAACTGGGTTTTGGTTTAGTCCCTTAACCCTGACAAGTATCCCTTATTGATGCAGGTTGTCAAACTGGGTATGGGTTACATAGTGATCCTCTATACTCTCTTTGTAGTATCATGTTCTATAAATCCAAGTGTCCAAAATAAAACATTTATTTTTAAAAAATACATTGGGCCTGGAGCATAGCTTAGTGATTAGAGTACATACCTAGGAAGCACAAGGCCCCAGATTCAGTCCTTTAGAACCACATAAGCTGGGTGTGATGGCACACGCCTGCAATCCCAGCACTTGGGAGGCCGAGGCAGGAGGATTGCCGTGAGTGTGAGGTCAGTCTGGGCTATATAGTGAGTTCAGAATCAGCCTGGGCTACAGAGCAAGAACCTGTCTCAAAAATAAATAGGTAGGTAGATAGACAGGCAGACTTGACTAACTGACAGATAAATAGATATTAAACGAACAGAAGCCTCAGGTCAGTGTTATTCTGTTCCTGGTATGAAAATAACAACTTTCTCATGTACTGCCAATTTCTGAAAACTGTCACTACTCTCCGATATCAACAGTGGTGCTCTCAGGTGAGGCTGTATTTACAAAGTCCTGGAGGGTCCATGTGGCAGGAAATACTCAGGACGCCAGATCTGGAACACACTGTTCCAGGCACTGTATCTGAGACTCAAAGTTCCTTCCACACACAGGTATGGAACACGCTTGGCCGCTCGGGAAACAGAGCAGTGTCAACTTTGCCCCCAAAATATTTAATTCTCACACTGACTCTTCAGCTTGGGCACTGGCTTTATTTTGGGGGTTTGTTTGTTTGTTTGTTTGACACAGGGTCTCGCTCTGTAGCCCAGGCTGGTCCTGAACTCACTAGGGCCGCCCAGGCTGGTCTTGGACTTAGGACAATCTGCCTGCCTCAGCCCCCCGAGTGCTGGGATGACAGGCGTGCGCCACCACACAGAGTTTTACGTGGTGTTGGGGAATCGAATTCAGGGCTTTGCCCTTGTGAGGCAAGCACTTTAACTGCGGTTCCTCCAGCCCGTTGGGTGCTGGATATTCTAGAAGGGAGGCTCTCAATTTTGGACACAGGAAAATTCTTTTCGCACTTGCAGTCACAGGCCCGTGCTGCTGCTCCCACTGCCTCCCGCACACCGCTGTTTCCTCTCAGCAGCTTGAAAAGAACTACTGCTGCCTTTCTGCAAAACTGGAAATTGAGGCCCAGAAATGCCACGTGGTTTGTTCAAAGGCTTCAGAACGGAAAGCAAGGCAGCCAGCCTGCGGCCCCCCCCACCCCCCACTCCCGGCTGAGCTCGGAGGCTACTCCTAGGATCCCTCCGCCTCTCTCCCTCTCCCTCTCTCCCTCTCTCTCTCCCTCTCTCTCTCTCTCTCTCTCTCTCTCTCTCTCTCTGCAGGCACCCAGAACGTCCCCACACAGAGCCAGCCCTTCGCAGAGCTCCCAGGACAGCGCCCCTTCCTGCGACTGTGCAAAGACTCCCATAGGGAACAAAGGCTTCTTTCTGCGGGAGAAAGATCAGGGGCATCTTGAGTCTGCCTTGAAACAGAGCCAGTGCCTAAAAGCTTCTGCAGCCACATGAGTCACAGCCGTCAATATGCATTAGCTCCTGGACCACTTCCCTGGGAGCTTGGAACCTGGCAGGATTAACCCTTCGAGCGCCATGCTCGTCCTCCACATGCTACAGTGCCTGCCTTGCCCTGACCTATTTAACTGGGGCACATTTTTCTAACTTCATTAACTTTATTTCCTGAACTTTGGGAGGATTCAAAACAGCCTTCTTCCAGAAGTTCTACGTTTTTCAAACCTCAGCTGCAACGACAGAGGCTCCTTGACCAGCACAGACCTCAAATGTGTCCCAGAAGCAACGTGACCGCAGAACTGGAGAGGCTTCCAGGGGTTTCATATTCTACTGCAGACTTCCTCCCACGAGGCGGCCGGACTCCACAGACACCTTCGGGTGACCACACGCCCTCCCGCGCCCATGTTGAGGCAGGCCCCTGGAGCACACCGCTTTGCCGTGGCCGGGTCTCCAGCTCTCCCACATGAGAGCCCAGGGAGGGAGCAGGGACTGGGCTCAGCTGCCTTGGTCCTGTCACTGCCATCCCTGGGGAAACAGGACATGGCCCTGCAAGCCAGGGCTGCACCCGCCTCCAGTGAGACAAGCCTCAGGGAGCTGCATCCTGGCTCCTCTGAGCCTCGGAGTCCATCTCAGCTGCCAGGAACGGCTGTCCAGGGCCAAAGGGGCAGTCCCGGAGGGTCACAGGAGTGCTGAGCTCCAGGCCGGCAGGTGGGGCAGCACTCAAGTCCTGACGCTTCCTGCCTGCTCACTGCAGCGTCAGTCCCACATCCTCCCTGTCCCCCACAGGACCCTGACAAGAGGCAAGTAGCCATCGGGAAGCAGGACTGTCCCCTCCACTGTGTGGACGCCACGTGCCCAGTGATCCCACCTGTTCTCAGCAACCACCTTCTAGAGTCAACATGACGGTATCTCCATGGAGGATCACGGGCACCAGCCCAAAGCTGCCCAAAATGTGGACACAGGAGCCCACTGGAAATGCAGATCCCACCCCCAACCCCTATTACACTGCATTCTGGATTTTTAACATATGCAGGTAATTGGCATGCACGTTAAAGTTTGAGAAACTATGCCCTGGAACCTTGGAGGCTTCGACCAGTAAGTGTCCGGGTGGGGCCTCCCTCCCTCCTACCTAAAGCCTCAGCAGAGTATACGGGAGAGTGGGCAAGGGCACGGGAGAGCGGGCAAGGGCACGAGCACAGGGGCCGGGACCCGCACCCACCTGCGGCAGCCCAGGCCCTGGGATCTCCTGTCCCTCTCACCAGCCTCACTCCAGGCACCATCTTGAATGGTTTCATCCAAGTTACGAAGCATTCCTGGTTGGGGCAGCCTCAGCGGGTGAAGCTCTGCTCTAGGCAGAAGGGACTGGTCTAAGGACATTGAATAGTGCCAACACAACAGGGTGACGTGAGCTCAGCACGTGGGTGCCTTGTGGCGAGATTCTGCGCCCAGTGGAGGGGCCTTCCCATGACCAAGTCTCACAGTGATGTCACGAAGCGCACGGAGGCACCACTTTCCTTCTGCCTCACGGCAGGCTCACGGCAGGCTCACGGCAGGGGTCGGTAAGGCATGCCCTCACAGGTCATGTCCCTACAACCTGTGGGCTGAGAAGACTTTTATGATTACAGCTGTGAGCGGCATATAAAAGGCCATGTGACCCACATAAAAACATCTGCAGGTCCTCGGCTCCTGGCAGCCACAGATACCTGGTACTTTCTCTGCCGACTCACAGACGGAAAACCCCGAAAGGGCCAGGAAAGCTGAAGCCAGAGGAAGCACACTCTCAGTCACCCAAGAATCTCAAGAGAAACCGCTCTGCCCTGAAGGCGCAGCTGGAGACCCTCTGCCCCACCAGCAAAGGCGACAGCCCCCGCGCCAGGCTCAGGAGGGCGGTGCAGGCTGCGAGCTGGTGTGGGTGTTGACCATGCCTCTCCCTGGTGTCCCTCACCTACTGCACTGGAGATTCGGTCTGGGCCCTGCTACACCCGACAGCGAGGCCCTGCTCATCAGGGAGGGGCCTGAGCAGAGGGCACCCCAGGAAAGGCACAAACAGCCCCAGCAGCTGTCTCAGGGCCTGGCACCGGCCTAGCCAGGAAAACAGGCGGGAAGGGGCCTCGCTCTGAGGAGACAGCACGTGGTGCACAGTCATGTCACATGGCCATGTGACACAGGGCACAGGGTAGAACGCCCAGAGAGGGGCAGCCCCTCACCCAGGGAAGGGACCCTCCCGACAGGCCTCACCAGCACTCTCGGGACAGAGCGACGCGCCTTCCGGGCCCAGAGACGAAAGGCAGGCGGTGCATGGTTAACTTCAGAGGCAATCACCATGATGGACCCAGCAGACAGCAGGGCTGTGGCAGCCACCTGCAGTATATCACACTGCTCTGGAGGTCACTTGCTCACCAAATTGATTTAAGAGAGATTATTCACCCTCTCCGTCTCAGTTGGACCCCAGCCAGCAACAGCTGCTCCTCAGAGGTCGGGAGCTGTGGACAAGGCGTCTCTTGTGCCGTAAATGGAGCTCCATATTCCCTTTATGAATTTCCTGTCAGTCTCCAAATTACTTCAAATACAATTGCCCTTCACCAGACAGAGTTTTCTGTCTCCATGCCTGCCCACTGCCCTACCCTATTACCTTCTCTGCACACGCAGCCCCTCAGGCGCCTATGCCAGAGGCAGGGCAGCCCTCAGGGGTGGCCAGCGTCCTGGTACCCCAGCCCACCTTCTCCCAGCCAGCTGCTGACCACAGCAAACAGGAGCGACCAGGCCTTCCATTCTAAGAATCTCTGTTCCGTCCCACCCCCTACACAAGGCGGCCGCGTTTCCCCGACTCTTCTATGCAGGCAAACCGTAAGTCACGCCAACTCCCACTGCTGCTGTCAGCTCCTCCGGTTGGCCTGCTCCAGCCAGAGCCACTCCTGTGGCCTGCTGGCCAGCAGGCACTCCACACTGCCTGGAGCTGCGGCCAACGCCCCCCCCGGGAGCCGCCTTCAGCACCCCCACACAGCAGCGAGCGCCCTGGCTTTCCTGCAGTGGACACACCTCTCCCCCGCCCCTGACGGCAGCCTGGCTTCCCCTTGACTTCCAGAGCCCAGCCTTCGTTCTGGTCCTCAGCTGCCCGTGTTCCTGCAAAGGGCAAAGCAGGCCCAAATCTCCTACCATGTCCTAATCCTCTCTCCTAACCCAACTGGCACATAACAACCTGCTCCCACCTCCAGTGGGCACACCCAAACTGCAGCCTCCGACCTCCTGCCACCAGCAGCCGGGCCCTGAGGCTTCCTTGCTGGTGAAAGCTGCCAGGCTGCCTTCCCGGGCCACGAGCCGAAAGCCCCTTTGGACAGCTGCCCTCTCGATCCCACACAACCGTGTTCCTGGGTGAGCGTTACAGTCTACCACAACCCCACCAGGCACCCACCCGCCTCCCCCCAACGCTGACTCCCTGCAGAAGACCGTCGTCACACGTCGTCACACGCAGCCAGGGAGCTTCCACCCACCCAGGTCCCGGCCCTGCTCACAACCTGTAACAGCTCTCAGTTCCCTACAAAGAGCTGAATCTCCCACTGTGCTCTAAGGTCCCCACACAACCTGCTCCCAGCACCACCTGCTAGGACCTTCCGCCACCATCCTCTGGCCACTGCACACTTCTTGACGTTCTGGGTGTCTGCTCTTACCATTCCCTCCCCAAAATCCCAGATGCCCACCTGTCAGCTCTCACAGCTACTCCAGGCCTCTCCTCAGAGAGGAACGCACGGGAAGCAACCGCCCTCCCTCCCGCTCCCTTCTGTGACAGCATGTACGCACGGTCTACAGGTTCGTTTTATGCTGATAACATTCCACTCGGAGCTCTGTGACCACACATGCCTGGGCTGCCACTTTTCCCTCCCGCCTAGCTCTCCTCCTCTCCCCGCTCACTCCCACCCACAGGGCCTCCCCTTTCCCGGCAGTCTGTCAGCCTTCTTCCCCCACCCCCTTGTTTTTGTTGTGGTTTGTTTTGTCCCTCTGCGCCCCATCTCAACCCCCTGCCCACACCCCTTCGCCTCTGTACGACCTGTTTTCCTACCTTTTCCAAATTTCTGTTACTTTCTATGGTTCGGTTTTCTCCTATTACAGAAACCAAATGATATCTAACCTTCGGTGTCTGGACCATTTCACCAAGCACAATGGTCTCAAGGTGCACCCACTTTCCTACAGATGACTCAAATTCGTCCTCTTTATGGCAAAACAGGGCTGTGTATACAGGCCATATCTGCTTTATCCCTTCATCTACTTTTGACACACTGGCTGCTTCTGAGATTTTGCTATTATAGATTGTGCGGCTTTAAGCACAGGTACGCAGGTATCGCCCTCGCACGACTTTCTTTGAGACGGGGTCTCGCTCTGTACTGTAGGCCCACTTCAGCTCTTCCAGGAAGATATCCAGAACAGGTGTAGCTGGCTCAAATGGGACACCTGTTCTCAGCTTTTCTGAGGCATCCT